>OX621211.1:0-22500 GCA_951640565.1 Petrophora chlorosata
CCTAACCTAACCTAACCTAACCTAACCTAACCTAACCTAACCTAACCTAACCTAACCTAACCTAACCTAACCTAACCTAACCTAACCTAACCTAACCTAACCTAACCTAACCTAACCTAACCTAACCTAACCTAACCTAACCTAACCTAACCTAACCTAACCTAACCTAACCTAACCTAACCTAACCTAACCTAACCTAACCTAACCTAACCTAACCTAACCTAACCTAACCTAACCTAACCTAACCTAACCTAACCTAACCTAACCTAACCTAACCTAACCTAACCTAACCTAACCTAACCTAACCTAACCTAACCTAACCTAACCTAACCTAACCTAACCTAACCTAACCTAACCTAACCTAACCTAACCTAACCTAACCTAACCTAACCTAACCTAACCTAACCTAACCTAACCTAACCTAACCTAACCTAACCTAACCTAACCTAACCTAACCTAACCTAACCTAACCTAACCTAACCTAACCTAACCTAACCTAACCTAACCTAACCTAACCTAACCTAACCTAACCTAACCTAACCTAACCTAACCTAACCTAACCTAACCTAACCTAACCTAACCTAACCTAACCTAACCTAACCTAACCTAACCTAACCTAACCTAACCTAACCTAACCTAACCTAACCTAACCTAACCTAACCTAACCTAACCTAACCTAACCTAACCTAACCTAACCTAACCTAACCTAACCTAACCTAACCTAACCTAACCTAACCTAACCTAACCTAACCTAACCTAACCTAACCTAACCTAACCTAACCTAACCTAACCTAACCTAACCTAACCTAACCTAACCTAACCTAACCTAACCTAACCTAACCTAACCTAACCTAACCTAACCTAACCTAACCTAACCTAACCTAACCTAACCTAACCTAACCTAACCTAACCTAACCTAACCTAACCTAACCTAACCTAACCTAACCTAACCTAACCTAACCTAACCTAACCTAACCTAACCTAACCTAACCTAACCTAACCTAACCTAACCTAACCTAACCTAACCTAACCTAACCTAACCTAACCTAACCTAACCTAACCTAACCTAACCTAACCTAACCTAACCTAACCTAACCTAACCTAACCTAACCTAACCTAACCTAACCTAACCTAACCTAACCTAACCTAACCTAACCTAACCTAACCTAACCTAACCTAACCTAACCTAACCTAACCTAACCTAACCTAACCTAACCTAACCTAACCTAACCTAACCTAACCTAACCTAACCTAACCTAACCTAACCTAACCTAACCTAACCTAACCTAACCTAACCTAACCTAACCTAACCTAACCTAACCTAACCTAACCTAACCTAACCTAACCTAACCTAACCTAACCTAACCTAACCTAACCTAACCTAACCTAACCTAACCTAACCTAACCTAACCTAACCTAACCTAACCTAACCTAACCTAACCTAACCTAACCTAACCTAACCTAACCTAACCTAACCTAACCTAACCTAACCTAACCTAACCTAACCTAACCTAACCTAACCTAACCTAACCTAACCTAACCTAACCTAACCTAACCTAACCTAACCTAACCTAACCTAACCTAACCTAACCTAACCTAACCTAACCTAACCTAACCTAACCTAACCTAACCTAACCTAACCTAACCTAACCTAACCTAACCTAACCTAACCTAACCTAACCTAACCTAACCTAACCTAACCTAACCTAACCTAACCTAACCTAACCTAACCTAACCTAACCTAACCTAACCTAACCTAACCTAACCTAACCTAACCTAACCTAACCTAACCTAACCTAACCTAACCTAACCTAACCTAACCTAACCTAACCTAACCTAACCTAACCTAACCTAACCTAACCTAACCTAACCTAACCTAACCTAACCTAACCTAACCTAACCTAACCTAACCTAACCTAACCTAACCTAACCTAACCTAACCTAACCTAACCTAACCTAACCTAACCTAACCTAACCTAACCTAACCTAACCTAACCTAACCTAACCTAACCTAACCTAACCTAACCTAACCTAACCTAACCTAACCTAACCTAACCTAACCTAACCTAACCTAACCTAACCTAACCTAACCTAACCTAACCTAACCTAACCTAACCTAACCTAACCTAACCTAACCTAACCTAACCTAACCTAACCTAACCTAACCTAACCTAACCTAACCTAACCTAACCTAACCTAACCTAACCTAACCTAACCTAACCTAACCTAACCTAACCTAACCTAACCTAACCTAACCTAACCTAACCTAACCTAACCTAACCTAACCTAACCTAACCTAACCTAACCTAACCTAACCTAACCTAACCTAACCTAACCTAACCTAACCTAACCTAACCTAACCTAACCTAACCTAACCTAACCTAACCTAACCTAACCTAACCTAACCTAACCTAACCTAACCTAACCTAACCTAACCTAACCTAACCTAACCTAACCTAACCTAACCTAACCTAACCTAACCTAACCTAACCTAACCTAACCTAACCTAACCTAACCTAACCTAACCTAACCTAACCTAACCTAACCTAACCTAACCTAACCTAACCTAACCTAACCTAACCTAACCTAACCTAACCTAACCTAACCTAACCTAACCTAACCTAACCTAACCTAACCTAACCTAACCTAACCTAACCTAACCTAACCTAACCTAACCTAACCTAACCTAACCTAACCTAACCTAACCTAACCTAACCTAACCTAACCTAACCTAACCTAACCTAACCTAACCTAACCTAACCTAACCTAACCTAACCTAACCTAACCTAACCTAACCTAACCTAACCTAACCTAACCTAACCTAACCTAACCTAACCTAACCTAACCTAACCTAACCTAACCTAACCTAACCTAACCTAACCTAACCTAACCTAACCTAACCTAACCTAACCTAACCTAACCTAACCTAACCTAACCTAACCTAACCTAACCTAACCTAACCTAACCTAACCTAACCTAACCTAACCTAACCTAACCTAACCTAACCTAACCTAACCTAACCTAACCTAACCTAACCTAACCTAACCTAACCTAACCTAACCTAACCTAACCTAACCTAACCTAACCTAACCTAACCTAACCTAACCTAACCTAACCTAACCTAACCTAACCTAACCTAACCTAACCTAACCTAACCTAACCTAACCTAACCTAACCTAACCTAACCTAACCTAACCTAACCTAACCTAACCTAACCTAACCTAACCTAACCTAACCTAACCTAACCTAACCTAACCTAACCTAACCTAACCTAACCTAACCTAACCTAACCTAACCTAACCTAACCTAACCTAACCTAACCTAACCTAACCTAACCTAACCTAACCTAACCTAACCTAACCTAACCTAACCTAACCTAACCTAACCTAACCTAACCTAACCTAACCTAACCTAACCTAACCTAACCTAACCTAACCTAACCTAACCTAACCTAACCTAACCTAACCTAACCTAACCTAACCTAACCTAACCTAACCTAACCTAACCTAACCTAACCTAACCTAACCTAACCTAACCTAACCTAACCTAACCTAACCTAACCTAACCTAACCTAACCTAACCTAACCTAACCTAACCTAACCTAACCTAACCTAACCTAACCTAACCTAACCTAACCTAACCTAACCTAACCTAACCTAACCTAACCTAACCTAACCTAACCTAACCTAACCTAACCTAACCTAACCTAACCTAACCTAACCTAACCTAACCTAACCTAACCTAACCTAACCTAACCTAACCTAACCTAACCTAACCTAACCTAACCTAACCTAACCTAACCTAACCTAACCTAACCTAACCTAACCTAACCTAACCTAACCTAACCTAACCTAACCTAACCTAACCTAACCTAACCTAACCTAACCTAACCTAACCTAACCTAACCTAACCTAACCTAACCTAACCTAACCTAACCTAACCTAACCTAACCTAACCTAACCTAACCTAACCTAACCTAACCTAACCTAACCTAACCTAACCTAACCTAACCTAACCTAACCTAACCTAACCTAACCTAACCTAACCTAACCTAACCTAACCTAACCTAACCTAACCTAACCTAACCTAACCTAACCTAACCTAACCTAACCTAACCTAACCTAACCTAACCTAACCTAACCTAACCTAACCTAACCTAACCTAACCTAACCTAACCTAACCTAACCTAACCTAACCTAACCTAACCTAACCTAACCTAACCTAACCTAACCTAACCTAACCTAACCTAACCTAACCTAACCTAACCTAACCTAACCTAACCTAACCTAACCTAACCTAACCTAACCTAACCTAACCTAACCTAACCTAACCTAACCTAACCTAACCTAACCTAACCTAACCTAACCTAACCTAACCTAACCTAACCTAACCTAACCTAACCTAACCTAACCTAACCTAACCTAACCTAACCTAACCTAACCTAACCTAACCTAACCTAACCTAACCTAACCTAACCTAACCTAACCTAACCTAACCTAACCTAACCTAACCTAACCTAACCTAACCTAACCTAACCTAACCTAACCTAACCTAACCTAACCTAACCTAACCTAACCTAACCTAACCTAACCTAACCTAACCTAACCTAACCTAACCTAACCTAACCTAACCTAACCTAACCTAACCTAACCTAACCTAACCTAACCTAACCTAACCTAACCTAACCTAACCTAACCTAACCTAACCTAACCTAACCTAACCTAACCTAACCTAACCTAACCTAACCTAACCTAACCTAACCTAACCTAACCTAACCTAACCTAACCTAACCTAACCTAACCTAACCTAACCTAACCTAACCTAACCTAACCTAACCTAACCTAACCTAACCTAACCTAACCTAACCTAACCTAACCTAACCTAACCTAACCTAACCTAACCTAACCTAACCTAACCTAACCTAACCTAACCTAACCTAACCTAACCTAACCTAACCTAACCTAACCTAACCTAACCTAACCTAACCTAACCTAACCTAACCTAACCTAACCTAACCTAACCTAACCTAACCTAACCTAACCTAACCTAACCTAACCTAACCTAACCTAACCTAACCTAACCTAACCTAACCTAACCTAACCTAACCTAACCTAACCTAACCTAACCTAACCTAACCTAACCTAACCTAACCTAACCTAACCTAACCTAACCTAACCTAACCTAACCTAACCTAACCTAACCTAACCTAACCTAACCTAACCTAACCTAACCTAACCTAACCTAACCTAACCTAACCTAACCTAACCTAACCTAACCTAACCTAACCTAACCTAACCTAACCTAACCTAACCTAACCTAACCTAACCTAACCTAACCTAACCTAACCTAACCTAACCTAACCTAACCTAACCTAACCTAACCTAACCTAACCTAACCTAACCTAACCTAACCTAACCTAACCTAACCTAACCTAACCTAACCTAACCTAACCTAACCTAACCTAACCTAACCTAACCTAACCTAACCTAACCTAACCTAACCTAACCTAACCTAACCTAACCTAACCTAACCTAACCTAACCTAACCTAACCTAACCTAACCTAACCTAACCTAACCTAACCTAACCTAACCTAACCTAACCTAACCTAACCTAACCTAACCTAACCTAACCTAACCTAACCTAACCTAACCTAACCTAACCTAACCTAACCTAACCTAACCTAACCTAACCTAACCTAACCTAACCTAACCTAACCTAACCTAACCTAACCTAACCTAACCTAACCTAACCTAACCTAACCTAACCTAACCTAACCTAACCTAACCTAACCTAACCTAACCTAACCTAACCTAACCTAACCTAACCTAACCTAACCTAACCTAACCTAACCTAACCTAACCTAACCTAACCTAACCTAACCTAACCTAACCTAACCTAACCTAACCTAACCTAACCTAACCTAACCTAACCTAACCTAACCTAACCTAACCTAACCTAACCTAACCTAACCTAACCTAACCTAACCTAACCTAACCTAACCTAACCTAACCTAACCTAACCTAACCTAACCTAACCTAACCTAACCTAACCTAACCTAACCTAACCTAACCTAACCTAACCTAACCTAACCTAACCTAACCTAACCTAACCTAACCTAACCTAACCTAACCTAACCTAACCTAACCTAACCTA
Organism: Petrophora chlorosata; assembly: GCA_951640565.1. NCBI lineage: Eukaryota > Metazoa > Arthropoda > Insecta > Lepidoptera > Geometridae > Petrophora > Petrophora chlorosata. The sequence continues at coordinate 6,155 of OX621211.1, forward strand.
ACCTAACCTAACCTAACCTAACCTAACCTAACCTAACCTAACCTAACCTAACCTAACCTAACCTAACCTAACCTAACCTAACCTAACCTAACCTAACCTAACCTAACCTAACCTAACCTAACCTAACCTAACCTAACCTAACCTAACCTAACCTAACCTAACCTAACCTAACCTAACCTAACCTAACCTAACCTAACCTAACCTAACCTAACCTAACCTAACCTAACCTAACCTAACCTAACCTAACCTAACCTAACCTAACCTAACCTAACCTAACCTAACCTAACCTAACCTAACCTAACCTAACCTAACCTAACCTAACCTAACCTAACCTAACCTAACCTAACCTAACCTAACCTAACCTAACCTAACCTAACCTAACCTAACCTAACCTAACCTAACCTAACCTAACCTAACCTAACCTAACCTAACCTAACCTAACCTAACCTAACCTAACCTAACCTAACCTAACCTAACCTAACCTAACCTAACCTAACCTAACCTAACCTAACCTAACCTAACCTAACCTAACCTAACCTAACCTAACCTAACCTAACCTAACCTAACCTAACCTAACCTAACCTAACCTAACCTAACCTAACCTAACCTAACCTAACCTAACCTAACCTAACCTAACCTAACCTAACCTAACCTAACCTAACCTAACCTAACCTAACCTAACCTAACCTAACCTAACCTAACCTAACCTAACCTAACCTAACCTAACCTAACCTAACCTAACCTAACCTAACCTAACCTAACCTAACCTAACCTAACCTAACCTAACCTAACCTAACCTAACCTAACCTAACCTAACCTAACCTAACCTAACCTAACCTAACCTAACCTAACCTAACCTAACCTAACCTAACCTAACCTAACCTAACCTAACCTAACCTAACCTAACCTAACCTAACCTAACCTAACCTAACCTAACCTAACCTAACCTAACCTAACCTAACCTAACCTAACCTAACCTAACCTAACCTAACCTAACCTAACCTAACCTAACCTAACCTAACCTAACCTAACCTAACCTAACCTAACCTAACCTAACCTAACCTAACCTAACCTAACCTAACCTAACCTAACCTAACCTAACCTAACCTAACCTAACCTAACCTAACCTAACCTAACCTAACCTAACCTAACCTAACCTAACCTAACCTAACCTAACCTAACCTAACCTAACCTAACCTAACCTAACCTAACCTAACCTAACCTAACCTAACCTAACCTAACCTAACCTAACCTAACCTAACCTAACCTAACCTAACCTAACCTAACCTAACCTAACCTAACCTAACCTAACCTAACCTAACCTAACCTAACCTAACCTAACCTAACCTAACCTAACCTAACCTAACCTAACCTAACCTAACCTAACCTAACCTAACCTAACCTAACCTAACCTAACCTAACCTAACCTAACCTAACCTAACCTAACCTAACCTAACCTAACCTAACCTAACCTAACCTAACCTAACCTAACCTAACCTAACCTAACCTAACCTAACCTAACCTAACCTAACCTAACCTAACCTAACCTAACCTAACCTAACCTAACCTAACCTAACCTAACCTAACCTAACCTAACCTAACCTAACCTAACCTAACCTAACCTAACCTAACCTAACCTAACCTAACCTAACCTAACCTAACCTAACCTAACCTAACCTAACCTAACCTAACCTAACCTAACCTAACCTAACCTAACCTAACCTAACCTAACCTAACCTAACCTAACCTAACCTAACCTAACCTAACCTAACCTAACCTAACCTAACCTAACCTAACCTAACCTAACCTAACCTAACCTAACCTAACCTAACCTAACCTAACCTAACCTAACCTAACCTAACCTAACCTAACCTAACCTAACCTAACCTAACCTAACCTAACCTAACCTAACCTAACCTAACCTAACCTAACCTAACCTAACCTAACCTAACCTAACCTAACCTAACCTAACCTAACCTAACCTAACCTAACCTAACCTAACCTAACCTAACCTAACCTAACCTAACCTAACCTAACCTAACCTAACCTAACCTAACCTAACCTAACCTAACCTAACCTAACCTAACCTAACCTAACCTAACCTAACCTAACCTAACCTAACCTAACCTAACCTAACCTAACCTAACCTAACCTAACCTAACCTAACCTAACCTAACCTAACCTAACCTAACCTAACCTAACCTAACCTAACCTAACCTAACCTAACCTAACCTAACCTAACCTAACCTAACCTAACCTAACCTAACCTAACCTAACCTAACCTAACCTAACCTAACCTAACCTAACCTAACCTAACCTAACCTAACCTAACCTAACCTAACCTAACCTAACCTAACCTAACCTAACCTAACCTAACCTAACCTAACCTAACCTAACCTAACCTAACCTAACCTAACCTAACCTAACCTAACCTAACCTAACCTAACCTAACCTAACCTAACCTAACCTAACCTAACCTAACCTAACCTAACCTAACCTAACCTAACCTAACCTAACCTAACCTAACCTAACCTAACCTAACCTAACCTAACCTAACCTAACCTAACCTAACCTAACCTAACCTAACCTAACCTAACCTAACCTAACCTAACCTAACCGGAACGTTTCAAAATCAAAATAGTTATACTTACATAGGCTTGCCGCACCATTTTGGAAGCGCAGCCGCGACCGCTACAGGACCTGAAAAAGAAAGTACACAGATTAATAGTAGTTTCAGCAAAAATTAGCAAATAGCGTATTTTTCAAAATTTTAATACTTCAAAAATTCATAACAAATCCAAATTTCGGTCTATCGTTTCAGGAATTAGTGTTCTGTGCTCCGGGAGAGCTCCCGCGTCGAGCCCCATCGTTAAAACGCTGAAATTCAGCAAAACTGTTCGCAACTTTTCTTTGCTTACATCGAAAATTCTACATAGGAGGGTGCAGTCGAAAGTAATCTAACGTTTCAAAATCAAAATAGTTATACTTACATAGGCTTGCCGCACCATTTTGGAAGCGCAGCCGCGACCGCTACAGGACCTGAAAAAGAAAGTACACAGATTAATAGTAGTTTCAGCAAAAATTAGCAAATAGCGTATTTTTCAAAAATTTTAATACTTCAAAAATTCATAACAAATCCAAATTTCGGTCTATCGTTTCAGGAATTAGTGTTCTGTGCTCCGGGAGAGCTCCCGCGTCGAGCCCCATCGTTAAAACGCTGAAATTCAGCAAAAATTTTGCCCGCCCACCCACCCCTTAATTGCGAAGCAGGGGGGGGAAATTTGAACTGTGTAGTGGCCGGGGGTAAGAATATAGCAAAAGTGACTTTTTCCGATTGAAGTGTTAGTTTGTTTCCCACTATATACTAAACATACGGTCAAAATTTCAGCGCTCTCTGACCTATATCTTTGAAGATATCGCCCTTTGACAAATAGAAAATTCATTTTATTTAATTAGAATTATTGACCTTTACGCAGTGCGTTTTAATTTTAAATTTTAACTTTAATTTTATCCTAGGAGTACCTAGGGGTGTTTTTACACCTTGACATATTAATTCATAATCAATTGACATATTAAGTTAAGCTTAATTTGGACAATACTAAATTGTATTAATTATATATTTTAATTTTATTTTAATTTATTTGAATTTGAATTTTAATTTATTTCTCATTGACCCTTCTCCGTAATGGCTGGCTTGTTACGTACACCTGCTAAAAACGTCATGAGAAACTCACAAGAACAAGACCCCAAACCGACAGAGGAGGCAGGCCCCTCCCAGCTCAATAGAACACGCAGCATTAGGAGCCCCGCAATGCTGGGTACCGCCGCGGTTGCCACTGAGGACCCCTCAATCGCAAAGCCCGGACCCACCACCGAAGCGAAGCCCACGCAAGGGGAAGGCGAATTTAGCCACCTCAGTCTTGACTACAGCTCGACCCCAAGCGTGCGGAAAAGCATAGGTGAGTGGGAAACGGTGAAGGCAAACAGCAAGCCATGGACGCATGCTGCAGCGGGGACCGCCGCCACCTCTGGTACAAAACAGGGGTCGGCGGCGACCTCGCGCGAGCATGCCCACGCGCGTAAACCCTCAGTGGAGACCGTGAGCCCACCTAAACCCGGCCAAAAGACAACGGTGGGAGCCCTAAAGCCGAAACCATCGGCGGTACGAAGACTGTCGACGGAGGCAGCGGGGAGCCCACCGGGAAAAAACCCGTCGAAATGCTCCGACAGAATTGCGGAAGCAAGGTCTTGGGTTTGTAAAGCAAAGACCCACCTGGCGCTCTCTAGGAACCTGAAGACCGACATCAAAGCCGGAGTTACTGAGGCTATTGACCGCCTCTTTCACTTGGTGAAGGAGGCGGATTCGGTGAAGGGCCAGAGTACTAGAACTTGCCAACAAGGAACAGAAGGAGGGAACCTGCTGCAAACCCAAACCGTCACCGTCACCGACAAAAATAAAGACACAGCGGTAGAACCACCTCGCAGGTGTGACAAAGAAATGACGGAAGAAAGAGACACCGGCCTCATAACGAAAATAGAGGAGAACAACAAATTAATGAAAGAAAATAGGGAGATCATGGAGAGGTTAAGGGAAACCATAGAGAAGCACCAAGAGTCTTTGGATGTGACCACTTACGCAGGCGTAGCGGCGGGGCGTGCAGGGAGGCAAATCCCTGAACGACCCGCACTGCACTCCGTGGTGGTCACATGCAAAGACGAAACCGAGACAGGGGAGGCTGTCCTAAATAAAATCAGACAGGCGATCAATGCCAAAGAGGGAGGCATAAAGGTTGACAGAATCAGGAAAGCAAAGGATAGGAAGATTATAGTGGGGTGTGGATCGGAAGAGGAGAGGAAGAAGGTTAAAGATAGAATAAAGAAATCGGGAGATTTGGTTGTGGAGGACATCAAAAATAAGGACCCGCTGATCATATTCAAAGACCTCCTGCAAATAAACAGCGATGAAGACGTGCTGAAGGCATTGCGGAACCAAAATAAGACCGTGTTCAAACAGCTAGATAAGAGTGATGACCGGATGGAGCTTGCATACAAGAAGCGCACGAGGAACCCGCACACCAGTCATGTGGTAATGAGGGTATCCCCCATATTGTGGCAGCGCTTGCTCGATGCCGGGGCGGTGCACATCGACCTGCAGCGAGTGCGAGTGGCAGACCAATCGCCGCTCGTTCAATGCTCGCTCTGCCTCGGCTACGGGCACGGCCGGCGTTTCTGCAAGGAAACGCTGGAGAAGTGCAGCCACTGCGGAGGCCCTCACCTAAAAGCGCAGTGCGCTGATTGGCTGTCGGGTGCGGCTCCCTCGTGCTGCAATTGTATGCATGCAAAGTTAGAAAAAACGGACCACAATGCCTTCAGCATGGACTGCTCGATCCGCAGAAAGTGGGATGCCCTAGCCAGGGCGTCAGTGGCGTACTGCTAAGGGCATGGCAGGGGTCGCGGGAGCAACCGCCGTAGGTACGTCTAGAGGAAAGACGCCGTACAACGTGGCGCAGGCGAACCTTCAAAGGAAGGAACTTGCGACCAACGAACTGTTCGCCCACGCCGAAAAGCGAAAGATTGCTCTTGCGCTGCTCCAGGAACCGTACGTAGGTGGGGCTCGTAGAATGAAGGACTACAGAGGTGTCAGGATCTTTCAGAGCGCTGTACAAGGAGAGGGTACTGTAAAAGCCGCAATTGCGGTTTTCGACGACGCACTCGACGTGATACAGTACCCAAAACTCACCACAAACAACATCGTCGTGGTGAGGATCCGGACTAGAGCCTGGGAGATCCTCGTAGTTTCCTTTTACTTCGAGCCCGAACCAGCGTCATTAGAGCCGTACCTGAAGCAGCTGCAAGAGATTAAAAAGCACTTTGGGCGCAACATAATTATGGGTGGCGACTGTAACGCGAAAAGTAGCTGGTGGGGCAGTGCGACAGTCGACCCGAGAGGCGAAGACATGGCGGGGGCCCTGCATGAGATGGGTATGGAGGTGCTCAACGATGACCCCACCCCTACCTTTTTTACAGTTAGGGGTGGCAAAACTTTCCAAAGCTACGTGGACATTACGGCGTGCACGGCGGAACTGCTAAACTTCGTGGAGGACTGGACAATCGATGAAACGGTGACGAGCTCGGACCACAACACAATAACCTTTAAAATTAGACTCACCAAATCAACAGGCATACATATAAAAAGGACTACTAGGATATACAACACTAAAAAAGCTAACTGGAACTCACTTCATGAGGAAATGGGACAGTTAACAAAAGACAATGATATTAATAGCGATAATTTTAGACAAATCACAGACAAAATTGAGTTGGAAAATAAATTACATAAGTATTTACAAATCATAACAGAAACTTGCAACAAAAATATACCAAAATTAAAAAATTCAAATAAATTCAACTTACCTTGGTGGTCCGAGGAGCTTGCCCAGTCGAAGCGGCTGGTCGCCACGAAGAAGCGCAGGATCCGCTGTGCAGCGCCGGTACGACGAAAGAAGGTCGTCGATGACTACCTGCTGACAAAGGAAACATATGAGAAGATGGCTAAGGAGGCACAGATTTCCAGCTGGAAAAAGTTCTGCGAGATACAGGACAGAGAGGGGCTCTGGGAGGGAATTTATAGGGTTATTGGAAGAGCTACAAAGCGGCAAGAGGACCTCCCCCTGGTGAAAGAGGGAAAACAGCTAGACCCGACAGAGTCCGTGATCTTATTGGCGAGAACGTTCTACCCGGAGGACTCGGAAAGCGAGGATAATGCCGACCACCGACGAACCCGAGAATCAGCTGCCCAAGTAAACGACAATCATTGTGAAAAATATGATCCGCCGTTTACATTGGAAGAGCTGAGGGCGTCGGTGGAAAGCTTCAACCCCAAAAAAGCCCCCGGGGCAGACGGACTCACCGCAGACATCTGCAGACGGGTCATCATGCGAGACCCCCAGCTGTTCCTCACGATTACAAACAAATGCCTGGAACTCGGCTACTTCCCTGTTATCTGGAAGGAGGCCACAGTAGTTGTACTTAGGAAGCCGGGAAAGGAGGATTATACCAATCCCAAATCCTACCGGCCCATTGGCCTTCTTCCGGTGATGGGGAAGATGCTAGAAAAAATGGTAGTGAGCAGGCTGAGGTGGCATCTACTACCCCGGATGAGTACTCGCCAGTACGGCTTTACGCCCCAGAAGAGCACCGAAGACTCCCTCTATGACCTAATGCAGCATATACAACTGAAACTTAAGCAAAAGAAACTGCTTACATTGGTCTCATTGGACATAGAGGGAGCGTTCGATAGTGCCTGGTGGCCTGCTATTAAAGTACGACTGGCTGAGGAAAAGTGTCCTATCAACATCAGAAGAGTGGTAGACAGCTACCTCCAAGATAGAAGAGTGAACGTGAGGTACGCTGGGGAAGAGTTCTCCAAGAGCACCGGCAAGGGATGCGTCCAGGGGTCCATAGGTGGTCCCATCCTCTGGAACCTGCTACTTGATCCCCTCTTGAAGAACCTGGAACTGAGGGATCACTATGTCCAGGCTTTCGCGGACGACGTGGTGCTCCTGTTCGATGGCGACACGGCCAGTGATGTCGAAAGAAGAGCCAATGCCGCTCTCGACTATGTTCAGGAGTGGGGTGTCAGAAATAAGCTCAAGTTCGCACCGCACAAAACAAACGCAATCACTATAACGCGGAAGCTTAAGTACGACACCCCACGCCTGACCATGGGCGGGATCGACATTGTGATGTCGAAAGAAGTAAAGCTCTTGGGAGTGACGATCGATGAGAAACTGACCTGGAGCAGTCACGTTTCGGGTGCCTGCACAAAAGCTGCAAACATCTGTAAAAAGCTCTCGACGGCCGCCAGAGTGAGTTGGGGTTTGCACCCGGAGGTGATTCGCCAGATTTACACGGCCGTCGTGGAGCCAGTAATAATGTATGCGGCTGGAGTCTGGGGACCCGCAACCAAGAAAATAGGGCTTCAAAAGCTGTTAAACGCTGTCCAAAGAGGCTTTGCGCAAAAGATCTGTAAAGCCTACCGCACGGTCTCCCTCAACTCAGCGTTGGTGCTGGCCGGGCTACTACCTCTCGACCTTCGGATACAGGAGGCAGCAGCCCTGTACGAGGCGAGGAGAGGGGTACCGCGGCAGGCCCTTGGAGACAGGGAGATCGAGCGGAGGACAGCGTTTACCGAAACTCCGCACCCGGCTGAAAATATGAGCCTGCAATTCATCTGCCTGGTAGACCAAAATGACGTGGATAGGTACAGCGGTCAAGCAGTCAACATCTTTACGGACGGCAGCAAGATCGAAGGCAAGGTTGGAGCATCATTGTCTCTTTGGAGCAATGATGCCGAAACCAAATGCCGGAAGTTGACACTGCCGTCCTACTGCACGGTCTACCAGGCCGAATTGTTGGCAATATTTGAAGCTACAAATGAAGTGCTTAGAAGCCCAAAAGATACTTTCGGGATTTTCAGTGACTCTCGATCGTCGCTCGAAACGGTCACCAATAACAGCTCCCTCCATCCCCTCGCAGTGCAGACGCGCAGAAATCTAAAAGAATGTGGAAAGCAAAACAAGCAAGTACAGCTCTTTTGGATTAAAGCGCACGCTGGGCTCGAGGGGAACGAGAGAGCTGACCAACTCGCCAAAGAAGCAGCCCTAAGGGTAAAGACAAGACCCGACTACGACCTGTGCCCGGTTTCATTCGTCAAGCGGCAGATCCGTATGGAAACGCTTGACGAATGGAACCGGCGATACAAGGAGGGTGAAACGGCCTCAGTAACAAAACACTTCTTCCCGGATGCCATACATGCTTACCCTGTGATACGGCAAATAACCCTGCAGCCCATCCTGGTACAGGTGTTGACGGGGCACGGCGGTTTCTCTGCATACTTGCATCGGTTCAAATGCAAGGAGAGTCCGTCGTGCGCCTGCGACCCTGTAAAAGAAGAAGATATACTACACGTGATCACAGAATGCCCTATTTATAGTAGATTTAAGATTGACTGTGAAATAGAAATGGGAATAGGTATAACTAGGAATAATCTAAATGTGATATTAGCAGATAAGGAAATACGATTAACTTTTATAAAGTATTGTGTAAATATAGCTAGTAAGGTAATTAATAAGAATAAAGACTGAAATTAAAGGGATACAGTTATGTATTACAGAATACATAACATGTTTCCCAGTATTATTAATATTGTATATAGAATTGACGTAAATTAATATGTGTAAAATTTTAATAAAAATAATGTATAATAATTAATATTTCTTGCATAAAATTTAAACTAAACTACAAAAGATCTCCGATAACGTCGGAGGGATCGCAAGAAAAAGGGAGGTGGTTTTAGTCGGTAGGTCGCCGGCGAAAGCCGGCGGAGTCCGACATAACCGAAGGGTTAAACCGGAGGTATCCATGAGGATTTCCACCTCCCTTCCCAAAAAAAAAAAAAAAAAAAAAAAAAAAAAAAAAAACCTAACCTAACCTAACCTAACCTAACCTAACCTAACCTAACCTAACCTAACCTAACCTAACCTAACCTAACCTAACCTAACCTAACCTAACCTAACCTAACCTAACCTAACCTAACCTAACCTAACCTAACCTAACCTAACCTAACCTAACCTAACCTAACCTAACCTAACCTAACCTAACCTAACCTAACCTAACCTAACCTAACCTAACCTAACCTAACCTAACCTAACCTAACCTAACCTAACCTAACCTAACCTAACCTAACCTAACCTAACCTAACCTAACCTAACCTAACCTAACCTAACCTAACCTAACCTAACCTAACCTAACCTAACCTAACCTAACCTAACCTAACCTAACCTAACCTAACCTAACCTAACCTAACCTAACCTAACCTAACCTAACCTAACCTAACCTAACCTAACCTAACCTAACCTAACCTAACCTAACCTAACCTAACCTAACCTAACCTAACCTAACCTAACCTAACCTAACCTAACCTAACCTAACCTAACCTAACCTAACCTAACCTAACCTAACCTAACCTAACCTAACCTAACCTAACCTAACCTAACCTAACCTAACCTAACCTAACCTAACCTAACCTAACCTAACCTAACCTAACCTAACCTAACCTAACCTAACCTAACCTAACCTAACCTAACCTAACCTAACCTAACCTAACCTAACCTAACCTAACCTAACCTAACCTAACCTAACCTAACCTAACCTAACCTAACCTAACCTAACCTAACCAGTCGCGCACAGACCGTAGCCGGAACGCCAGCACTTTTAAGTCGCTCCGCGCTCGAAAAACGCTCAAAAATAGTGAACTCGCGAGTTTTTCCGCAAAAAATTCACCGATAGTGCGCGAAGTGCCTACAAGCACAACAGTGAAAAAAGTTTCCAAAAATAGTGAAAATTGTGTATACTTAGAGTGGAAACCGACCCAAAATAACCTAAAACACGTGGTTTTTTGGGTCCTCGAGCAGTTATCGGCGTGCGGCGCTCGATTTTCAGCGGCGCCCCCTGTATTTTACATTGGATACGGGAGGACCTTGAACCGCTGCATCATCCTGCGAAGTTTCCGATTTTTCGGATCACGCCCCTTGAAGATATTCCAGGAAGACCTCACCAGGCACGTGGCCGGAAAATCGGAAAATCTCCGAATTTCCCCAATTTCTAAAAGCGGCCGGGTACGCGAAGAGGAGCAGATCTAAGGACCGTCATCAGAAATCTCCCAGCCACTACTACCAGCTAAGTGCAACCAAATTTGTCCTTTTTGCGGCCCGTCAAAAAACTTAAAAAGTGCTAGAAAAACATTTTCCGCGACGACCCACCCTGAAAGTGTTAGATCTTGGATCATCAGGTCCAAGCGTTCATCGCTGCCAAAAATTAGATTTTTAGGCCATACTGTTTTTGAGTTTCTCGCAGTCCAACAAAGTCCACAAACCGCAAATAAAAAAGTTAAATTTGTAGGAAAATCCAAAAACGCAGAAGGGAGCGCCTGGTCAGTACTAATACGCCCCCGCTACTGGACTTTGAAGAACTCATCAGGAGGACGAGTTTCTCACCAAATTGTGTGTTTTGCGGTCCCAAAAATTAAACTCGTAGATTAATAAATTCAAAATTTTCAGTTTTCAGCAACCGTCCCCCCTGAAACTGTTTCTTGTAAGTGCCTGGCACTAGTAGTATACTCCCGAAAAATTTCAGACTTCTGGCTTTCACCGTTTCCCAAGTCTTTTTGAATCACAAATTACCAAAACCGCAAATAAATTAAGTTAAACTTGTAACCGCCATAACTGGGAAACGGTGCGTCTTAGCGCTTTTTTGACCAAAATTTGTATATTAGACCTAGGTCTAATATACAAGTTTGGTTTCTGCCTTAGGACCTTGTAATTGCAATTTTCAAAAAACTTTTCAAAATTTCAAAATTTCATAACTTTTAGATTTAAGAAAATATTTTTAATTTATTTTAAAAACAGTGTTTCCTCTATGAGAGAACATAAACAGTAATAGCGAGCCTAAATAAAATCCAAAATTAATTTTGAAAATTGCAATTTGCCCAAAAAATTAATTTGTGTATTTTTGTTTTATATTTTTATATTAATATTCTTTTGTAATAGTGTTTCAAAAACTTTGTCAGGGGAAGAAGCCCCATTACATTTTGTACTGCGACTTTTATCAAAAGTCAAAATATTTCAAAAATTTATTTCTTTTTACTTTGTTTCTACATTGTGTGTTTAGATAGTAAGATAGTAGTTTAGACAAACATTGACATTGTTTGACTTGTGGTAACAATTTGTTACACTCTTAAAAAATTTTGAACGACCAGAAAGATATTGTACGAGTTGTTCCCCTTTTGGAACCGTTCCTCTCCCAACAACTGACATTCTCGTACATACACTTTTAGCGTTGCGAAGAACATCATTATTGTTCCGCGCAAGAACATTGACGAATAATTATTTACAACTTATACAATTTTACATTATTCAATTATATTTTAATAAATCATTTTGACAATAACTATATTATATAACTTTTACAAACTTACAATTTGACTTACCTGTATACTTACACCGCGACGCGCCCCATAGGCGACGATAGCCCCAAACATGATCCGCACTCCCACTAAGCCCGAAAGCGAGGACCCAAACATCACGAAGACCCTGGCTGGAGCTGGATCCGGACCTGAAACAGAAAAAGGAGAATTAACACCACACAACGTCAGACGCAGTATCGGCGACTGGGAGACCGGGAAACCGGACCGTAGTCGACCCAGCGTGACGCCTCCCCAAAAACCACAGACGGCAGCCCCCCTGAAAGCTTACCCAGCATCCAGGAAATTACTGACAGCAGCGTCTGTGAGTCCACCAAAACCAGCCATCTCCAAAACATCAGAAAAGGTCGCTGAGGCAAGATCCTGGCTTATAAAAGGAAAACAGCACATCAACAGCTCCAAAAATCTGAAAACAGATATAAAACAAGGTGTTCTGCAGGCTCTCGAACGGCTCTACCAGATAGTAAAAGAGTCAAACTCAGACAAAAGCCAGGAAACCATGGCGAAGCCTGTAGAACACAAAAATGACAGAGAAATTGCAACAGAAGGGAATGAGGAAAGAAAAGAAAAAGACAGTGAACTAGAAAAGATCATAGCAAAGCATTCAGAACTAATAAAGGAGAGTAACGAGAAAATAGAAAACTTAAAAGAGCTGCTGATGAATAAAACTTACGCAAGTGCGGTTATGACGAGCCCCCGAAGACAGCTACCGGAACACACGGTGATGCATTCGGTGGTCGTCACCGCAAAGGACGAGACTGAGACAGGTGACGAAGTGCTTACAAGGATAAGAAAAGCGGTAAACGCGAAGGAAGGAGGAGTGGCAGTTGAGCGAATAAGGAAAGCTAAGGACAGGAAAGTAATAGTCGGATGCCGGACAGAGGAAGAAAGAAGGAAAATAAAAGAGAGACTCAGCGGTACACCCGAGCTGAACGTCGAAGAAATAAAAAACAAAAATCCTCTGGTGATGCTACGAAGTGTACTCCACCATAATAGTGACGAAGACATTTTAAGAGCGATGAGAAACCAGAACAAAACCATCTATAAAGATCTGGCAGAAAAGGACGCAAAAACAGAGATTGCCTTTAAAAAGAGGACCAGAAACCCACACACAAGCCATGTAGTCCCCAGTGATATGGAAACGCATGCTAGAAGCTGAGGCAGTGCACATTGATCTACAGCGGGTAAAGGTAGAAGACCAATCCCCGCTGGTTCAATGTTCACAATGCCTAGGATACGGACACGGCCGTCGCTTCTGCACAAACGCGATAGAAAAATGCAGTCACTGTGGAGGCCCTCACATGAAGGCAAAATGTGAAGAATGGCTCACAGGCACAACTCCGACATGCTGTAATTGCGTCACGGCCAAACAAGATCGGCATGATCACAACGCGTTCAGCTCGGAGTGTCCCGTAAGGAGGAGGTGGGATGCACTGGCCCGAGCGGCAGTGGCATATTGTTAAGGGCACCCCGGGGCAAAATAAAGGACAAAATTGCGACAGGCCATACATTGTGGCCCAAGCAAACTTGCAGAGAAAAGAGCTTGCCACACAAGACTTCATGCTCGAGTCACAAAAAAGGAAAATAGCCTTCGCAATGCTCCAGGAGCCATATGTTGGAGGACTGGGTCGATTGAAGGACTACACGGGCGTGAGAATCTTTCAGAGCGCAAAAACTGGAGACACATCAATCAAAGCTGCAATAGCAGTCTTCAATCAAGACCTTGACGTCATCCAGTGTCCTGAATTTACCACACCCAACATCTCTGTGGTAAAAATCAGGACCAGCGCATGGGAGATTCTTGCCGTGTCGTTCTATTTCGAACCCAGACCCAAACCAATCGAGCCATACCTGGACCAACTGCGCAGAATAACTCAGCACCTTGGAGGAAACATCATTCTGGGAGGAGATGGGAACGCAAAGAGCGCCTGGTGGGGCAGCCCCAGAACAGATGATAGAGGAGAGGAGATGGCAGGAGTCTTGGAGGACCTGAGCTTGCAGGTACTAAACACCAACACAACACCGACGTTCTTCACTATAAGGGGTGGGATAACGTACAGTAGCTACGTGGATGTGACGGCTTGCACGACGGGACTGCTAAACCTGGTGGAAGACTGGACCCTTGATGAAGGGATGACAACCTCGGACCACAATACCATCATTTTTAAACTTAGATTGACAACAGCCAAAGGTATTAACATAGAAAGAACAACAAGGATCTATAACACCAAAAAGGCAAACTGGAATGAATTTGGAACTAAACTAAAAGAACTACAAGATAGATATAAAATTAACAGTACAGAAATAAATCTCATCGATAATAAAATAGAACTAGAAAATAAAATCAAGCAATATATAGAATCAACAATAGAAGCATGCAATAGTAATATACCAAAACTAAAATCAAAAAGGTTACTTACCTTACCGTGGAATTCCGAGGAGCTCACCAAGATGAGAAAAGAGGTCGCCACCAGGAAACGCAGGATCCGATGCGCAGCGCCGGTCCGTAGAACTAAAGTGGTAAATGAGTACCTGCAAGCAAAAGAAAAGTATGAATTAGAAGCAAAGAAGGCCCAAATTCAAAGCTGGAAGGATTATTGTGGGAAACAGGACAGGGAAGGGATGTGGGAAGGTATATACCGGGTCATAGGGAGAACAATTAAACGACACGAAGACCTACCTCTCACAAAAGACGGAAGGGTATTGAGCCAAAAAGAATCTGCGGAACTCTTAGCGACAACGTTCTACCCGGAAGACGGAAAGGCAGACGACAACGAGGAGCACAAAAGTATTAGAGCCAAGGCTGACCAAGTAAATGGAAGTAGTCATGATGACCATGACCCTCCATTTACCCCTGCAGAACTAAAAACAGCAATAGAAAGCTTTAACCCCAAAAAAGCTCCCGGTCGAGACGGCTTAACTGCAGATATTTGTATTAAGGCAATAAATCAGGACCCAGGAACTTTCCTATCACTGGCCAATAAATGCCTAGAGCTAGGGCATTTCCCGGAACCCTGGAAAGAAGCTACAGTTGTAATATTAAGGAAACCGGGAAAGGAAGACTACACAGCTCCCAAATCGTATAGACCAATAGGATTGTTGCCGGTGATGGGAAAGGTCCTGGAGAAAATGCTAGTAGGCCGGATCAAATGGCATATTGTCCCCAAGCTAAATTCAAGACAATATGGATTCATGCCACAGAAAAGCACGGAAGACTCCCTCTATGACCTGATTAAGTTAATAAAAGAAAAAATAAGCGAAAAGAAACTAATCACTCTTGTTTCACTGGACATAGAGGGAGCCTTCGACAGTGCATGGTGGCCAGCAATAAGAACCAGGCTAGCAGAAGAGAAATGCCCATCGAATATAAGGAGAGTCGTTGACAGCTATCTGGAACAAAGGAAAGTCAGAGTAAGATACGCAGGAGAGGAGGTAGTTAAAGAGACAACGAAAGGCTGCGTGCAGGGGTCGATAGGAGGGCCCATCCTGTGGAACCTCCTACTGGACCCGTTGCTAAAGGGACTTCAAAATAGAGGGGAATACTGTCAGGCATTCGCGGATGACGTGGTCATGTTGTTTGAGGGCCACACTGGATTGGAGGTAGAACGCCGAGCAAATGACGCCCTCGCCTATGTACAGCAGTGGGGTGTCAGGAACAAATTAAGATTTGCACCGCACAAGACAAAAGCAATGGTCATAACACGTAAACTGAAGTACGACACACCACGGCTGGGCATGGGCGGGGTAGTAATAGAAATGTCCAAGGAAATAAAACTCTTGGGGCTCTTGATAGATGACAAGTTGACATTCAACGACCACGTCGCGAGCGCTTGCACGAAGGCTCTGAATGTCTATAAGCATCTATCAAGAGCCGCCAAGATCAGTTGGGGCCTCCACCCAGAAGTGATTCGATCGATCTACAACGCAGTAGTGGAACCAATGATCATGTATGCGGCGGGAGCCTGGGCCGATGCAACCAAGAAATGGTGTGTCCAAAAACAACTAAACGCGGTCCAAAGAGGGTTCGCACAGAAACTGTGCAAAGCCTATCGCACGGTCTCCCTCAACTCGGCACTGGTACTGGCGGGGTTACTGCCTCTCGACCTCAGAGTACAGGAGGCAGCCGCCCTGTACGAGGCAAAGAGAGGGGAGACCACACTAGTACCAGGAGGAGGAGAGATAGAGCGAAGGATCGCGTTTATCGACACCCCTCATCCATCGCAGCATATCGACAGACATTTCATCTGCCTCGAAAACGGAGAGCAACAAGATACGAACAACTCGCAGGCAGTCAGGATCTATA